>VWPV01006400.1:0-42525 GCA_013389885.1 Geococcyx californianus | reverse complement strand
CCAGGGGAGGTTTAGGCTTGACATTAGGAAGAAGTTCTTCACTGAGAGGGTGATTGTTCATTGGAATGCACTGCCTAGGGAGGGGATTGAGTCACCATCCCTGGAGGTGTTCAAAGAGAATTTGGATGAGGCACTTAGTGACATGGTGTAACTGACAAGTAGGCGTAGGTGTAGGTTGTAGGTGTAGGTGTTGGGCCATAGGTTGGACTCGATGATCTCAAAGGTCTCTTCCAACCTTACAATCCTGTGATACTGTTATATATGCAACACAGCCAACAGGGAACATACCAAACATGCTAATATACTGAGAATATAGTTGTCTTCTAAACCGGCACAGGATTTCTGCCTTTAGGGTCTGTTTGGCAGCTACTGAGCCAAATCTGGCTATTGTTGCATTACAAATATAGCATTAGTCCTGAACAGTAAGGAGAAAAAATGAACCCTATTGAAATCAAACGAATTACCCTTTGGTGGTTGTGGCGTATAATTGTCCACGTAGCGTGTTCCTGATATGTTGATCAAACGACAGCAGACTAAGAGAACAATCAGTATCCTGGAGGATGGAACTGCTATCCAGGGAGACTTCAGAAAGCTGGAAAAATAACCTTAGGGGGAACTCATGAAGTTTAAAAAGGTAAATATAAATGCCTGTATCGGGGACAGAATATCTCCTTGCAATGATCCAAACTAGGGGTCACAAAAGACCTGGGGCTTATGGTGGAGGACGAGCTGAACAAGAGTCAGCAGTGTCCCTGCAGCAAAGACTAACTACATCCTGCATTGCTGGGATCATTACACAGAATCACTCCAAGGAAGATATTTTGCCTGTCTGTGTGGCATTTATGAGACCACATCTGGAGTTTTGGATTAGAAAAGTACACTTTTGGGTGCACAGTACAAAGAAAGGCATTGGCATATGAAACTGAGTACACAAAACAGCTACTAAGATTTTACAAAGGTTGACCAACTTTCAGATGTTTAAAGACCCTGGACAAGCTGCTGCTAAACCTGTGCAGACTTTCTTTGGAAGCTAGTTAGGGGTATGATACAATCTTAAATCAATGGCATGCGATTTGCAAGGTGTACTCATAGATAGGCAGATTATATATAGCAATGTGGAAGGATTACTTCCACTCTTTCCAGCCCAGGAGAACACACAGTTCAAGGGTCATTATCCAGTAACAGATTCTAATAATGGACTTTTGAAAGGAAAATTCTTCCACTTTCTAACAGTATTTAAAATATGCCTTGCTTTCATGTCTTTGTGTCAGAGTCCACCAACCCCTTCTGATGGTTCCCAAGGAAAACCAAACCCAGAGGGTGAGAGGTGATGGTTTCTTTTCTGTTCACAACTCCTATAACTGCTTCCATGACCCCTTCTATCGTTGGGATTTAGTCCTGATGATGCTAGAGGCATTTGATACATATTTGCTTATCATACCATTGAATGGTCTTGGTTAAATGGAAGATTTTTCCAGAATAAGAGCTGGATTAGCAAACTGGTGCGCTGCCTGTTGCTTAAAGACTTACCTATCCTTGGAAAGTCAAAGCACTCATATGTTTAATGGGGTTATTTTTCTGTATGATCATGTTTTCTTGAAACTTTTTCTGATGTCTGTATTTAATGACTGACACATGCTCAGATGAATTTCATCTAGGGTTCCTAAAGGGGATAAAGCACTACAGGACACTTTGCAGTGATAAGTTTATCTTTATGTGATTTAATTTATCTAGACATAACGCAGTAAATATAAATTGTTATTTTTTAAAATATCAAAAAGAAAAGGCAATAATGAAGTGTCACCACCCCCTGAGACAAGAGGTCATAAATTATCTTTATTGTCCTTGGAATAAGAGGTATTAAATTTTTCATGTATCAATAGCTTCCCTGTAAACTTAAAAAAGGTAGACAGGGAAGGGACTTGAGTTCCATATATCTAGTATATTAATTATGTTAAAATGGTAAAATATGTTGTAAACCCAGTAGGAAACGTGAGCAATGTGTCAGAGCACAGCCCATACAAATCACAAAGAGTTTGAAGTATTTTTTAGCTGTTGCACCCTATGTGATATGTGATGGCTTCTTTTTTCCTGATGTTCATAAACATCCTTCCACTGAAATAAGACTACTATTAAAATACTTGCTAGCTCTTTCTTTGCATTGGAAATATTCAGAAATTTCAGTTTCTAATGGAGCATTTATTTAGTAATAGCAAAAAAAATTATTTTTAACAAATATGAATACTTTTCACAATCAATCTAAAACAAAGATCACAGAAAGTATAACAGAGTGGTTGCAGTAAGCCCACTCTCACAACAACCTCCAAAATATCTGGGCAGGAGTTGAGTGTTTCTTGTAACCAGTCTGAGAACTAATGAGCTCACACTTCACATTTGAGAACTGTTGTGAATTCTGCCAGTTTCCGTGAACTGGAACTCAAATGCACAAACCAAGAGGAGATTTTAACTGATCACTGTGGGGTGTACAAAGTAGGCAATTCTTTGCAGAAACTGCTAATGCTTCTGAAAGGAATGACACATTTTTAGCATTAGGCCTTCATACATTGTTAATGAAGAAGAGAAACAATTAAATGGGTAAAGGGGACTATTAAAACAACACTTAATTCTGACAACTTGATAAAGTATCCCACCAGTTAATCAATACAGTTTCTGGGAGTCTAACAGGCCTTATCAATGTTACTGATGTCTGCGCATTTGCAAGTTTTAAGTTCCTCTGCTACATCAAAAGAGTGCCAGGAGAGAAGCTTTTTATTGTAAATGAGCTGAGAGAAAGGATTACCCATTGAACAGAAGCTTTCCTTGGGATAGATCTTTTGGAAACCATTTGTATATTCCCACTTTTGTTCTCAATAAGGATTCACCTAGTTCTTTTGTTTCTTGAAAAAAAAAAATATCTGGATCAAAGCTAAATGGGTGACAATCTGTAATTTACTCATTTGTCAGTAAAAAGGTACTATTAAGTAAGCAAAACTATTAAAACCACAACTTCATGTTGACCACATAGATTATCAGAAGTAAGAAGCTGATGGTGTATAATGGAAAACCCATGTTGGTGTCCAGTATACATCAACACCATCAGCATCCACGACAAATCATCTTCCAGTTCTAACTCTTATTCCCACATTACCGAAGAGACTGAAGTTGCCATTTAGTAAAACCACAGAGTAATTACTCAATTAAGCCATGTTCAATCGTACTGTATTAGATTTGGATCTTCATCAGTTCTGTGTTAATTAGTCTGCCTGGCTACATAAATAGATATTAGGTTAATGGCTAAAATCTTGTTTGGTATAGGTGGAAACGGCAAAAAGGAAATGGTGCAAGATCCATGGAATCTAGCAATGATTCAGTGGTTGTGGATTGGATTTCATGGTTGTGTGCATGTGAAATGTTAGGGCAGGATAAGTATAATGAGCAGAATGTCATACTTTAATTGCATTTTGTCCAAGGTCTTTGAAAAACAAAACAGTAGCTCCCTTATCATACTAGCAGTAACTATTTGCACTTCCTACCTTTTCTAGAAAAGTGTAGGAAAGATTGTTAAATCTTGTTGGGCAGGATTTTGTTATCCTCTAAATGACAGACAGAGAGTTTTAGTATCAACTTCATGTAGTGGTTGATGGTACCAGGATGAAACTGCAAGAATCAACTCCTATCCTTCTTCATTTTTTCTGAATTCTTTTCTTAAGAAGCCTTAAACTCAGTTGAAGATCAAAGTTTTCCATTTTTAGATTTTTCCAGCAATGTTTTCTGTTGAGTCCCCAAATTTACATATAAATGTAAAAGTTCGGCTTGACTAGACTTAAGAGAAGGAAATAATCTGAGTCCAGTTCAAGAATGACAGAAGTCTCCTTCAGTTTTAGTTAAAAGTACTATTAATGATAGCAAAATCAGTTTCACTGAAAAACTTTGACAAACTCTGATTTTATTGTATGTTGGTCATAATCATATTTTTTTCTCACAGTGTCATCTGAGTAGATGTTTCTATTTGCTAAGGGTTTTTTCCCCCTCTCTGTTACATGGGTAATAAAAAAATCTCCGTCCCATGGGACCTAACAGCCTGAGCATCTGTCACACTTTTAACATTTTCTCTGCTTCACAGCAGGGAAATGTTCTCAGATAGCTTAAGTACATTAATTAAGGTAAAACAGGAATTATTGTTTCTAGTCTGTACTCAGCTTGACATTTGTTTGTGTCCCAGAGCAGAAAACCAACTGATGAGCTCAAAAGCTTTTCTATTTATTTCTAGTTTTATGAAAAAATATGGCTTCTTTATACAAATCTACACATTCTTGCTTTTAATTCAATTACTTTAATACTTGTAAAAAAAAAAATTGTGACAGAAGAAATATTAAAAACAGAGTCAAATAAAAATATTCAAGAATACAACAGTTCATCAAAAGTTGTACAGAGATTAAATGATTATGTCTCTTGCTAAGAACCTTCCCATGCATAAAACCTTACAGAAAGAATCTGATACATCTGTTTAACACCGTGAATCAAAAGAAAGTCAATTAATTTGTGTCAGTGCACACTTCTAGTGTACACCTTGATTGCCTTTTTTGCACATCTAGCAGTCTAGAAAAAAAGATGGTGAGATAGTGTGAAAAAAAGGGGAAGCCTTGGTCATACTTTATGTCGAGGTAAGAGGGAGAAAATTACCTGATACAGTGGACAAAGTAGATTGTTTTAATGGTCATCAATGAAATTACATTCCTAAATACTTTCTACAAGAGGAATAAATATGTTGTTTCATAAAAGGCAAAAGTCTGAGATGAAAATAATTTCCTGGGATTCAGGATACTCTGTGTTCCTGTAAAACTGGAGTCTTAATATGTAACCCTGGCCATATAACTTTTGGTAGTTTTCAGTGGGGTGGCTGAGCTGATTGAGCTGATCCCTGCTGTGGTCCCATTTCCCTGCCCTTTTCCTTTTCCTTCCTTTTGATTACATTCTCCTGCAACTTCTTTTGTAGCAGATCTAGTACTCATCTGACCTTTAGTGAGCCTTTTCAGTTCACTAACTGGGCAGAAAACTAGGCCACCAAGAGAAAAGGAAGAAAAAAAGAAACAAAAAAGAAAATAAAAAATAAACCCACAATAGAAATAGATTTTTGCTGGTTTAGTAAATTCACATTCTGTAGTTTTCAGGTATTCAAGACAGCTCTGCCTATCCGTTCTGACTTCTACATAGATTGATGTCTAGTGTGGGAGTCAAAACCCAAGAGAAAACTGAAATTGGTGGACATCAGATATCTCAGACACATTTTCAAATGTTGAGCCATGTTTTTTTAATGTATAATCCTTTTGCTCTCTTTTTACTGACTATCTATGGGAAAAAGAGAAAAAGAAAAAAACCCAGAATCCGTATTTTTTCCAGGTGGTAGTAAATAGGAAGCCAAGGACTTCACCAACACTTGTACAAGACACAAAATCACAGGTAAACCTTGAGCACGCTTCCTAAGATGCACATAGCTGTAAGGCATGCCAGTTACAGATACTGAGACAGACACTCCCTTTTGTGGGCAAAATAACGGTTGGTGCAACCAAACACCCATGAAACTCTTTGGTGTCCTGCTCAGCAGTCTCCAGCACAGAGGCAAGCAAAAGTGTTGAGGAAGAAATTCTGAAATAATATGATGTTATTGGTATTTTTACTCCTTGAGCACTATGATGTCTGGGTTTTCTCTTAATTCTCTAAGGGTCGGCTAAATATTATAAACATATATTTAGAGAACATGCGAATGGAAACACATGGAAAGTATAAAGGAAAAGAGGAAGAAATTAAAAAAAGAAATGAAAGTGGAGGGGAAAATGTGCTTAATACGAAGTCACATACAGGAAAAGAAATTAAAACCTCTTCTGAAGACTCATTTTGATTGGAAACACCAGAACAGACAAATTGTGTGTGAGCTTGTGGCCTTCAAGCTTAGAAAGATGCCTAGGTTCACCTGGGGATCAGCCTAAGTATATGCTATTTCCAACCAGGTGAGGTGAAAGAAAAATACATAATATGCTTAGTCTTAAACAAAGCTGCCACTTGGACAAACTTTCCCATAGAGTTCCTGATATGCACACTAGGACGTTAGAAATATATGGGGTTTGGAAGGAAAGGCAAGAGGACCAATTTACATTGAAGCATTTAACAATAAATATAAACACAGAAAAGTGGATGTTTTGCTAGGAGTTTGGTAGAATATTCCATCAGTGGTTGCATTAGTGCCATGGTGTAGTTGACAAGTAGGAGTAGGTGTAGGTGTTGAGTCATAGGTTGGACTCGATCTCAAAGGTCTTTTCCAACCTTATGATGCTGTGATACTGTGATACTCTGGAGTTTCCCTAGACACCTGCAGAAAATAAATTATAGTCTGACATTAGAAAGAAAAGGATTTTTTCTTAACTGGTTGGTTAAAAATACACATTATTAAACAAATAATGAGAAACTATTTGACAATATCTATTTTTCATACCCTTAGGCTGATAAGCATTACATGTATCCTGTTTTCTAACTGCGATATTCATCCTTTTTCCTCTGGACTGACCTTCCTAGTTCACTGATCTCCCTCATTCCCCACACACAGCATGTTCAGGATAATTTATTTTTAAAATGAGTAGTTAAATTGAACCAGCTATCTTGTACAGCACTTGTGGGTGCATCTTACCTCAAGTAATCTATTCAGGAAGCATAAAGCTTTATTCTATGCCAGTTTACATTTTTTTTCTATTCAAACTGAGAAACGTCTGCTTCTGTTATCACACAGATTTCACGCATCTTCCAACTTTACTCTAAATATTGAATGAAAAAGTGCCTTTGGTGTTTTGCCTTTCCTTTATTTTTCCTTCTGCTTTTTTCATCCAATAAATCTGGACATAAAGGCCTGTAACATAAAAATTTTTCCCTAGTAATATGTGCTCAAATGATTCTCTTAACTATCCTGAGAGGTTATGTGAGTAAAGTTCAAGTTTATATTCATGTTCTTTAACTTCGTCTTTTCCTTTTGCACTAAACTCCACTTACATACACATGCAATAAATTTTAGATGTTGATGTATGCATATGCTTACATATTTTTATTACCACCTTCCTATCTCTTATTAACCAAGATTTTTCCTGGATTTAGAGTGCAGTTTCTTCTGTGAATCCACTTGATTGAAGTGTCTGCTGGCTTGTAACAATTTCCATTCTAACCTGGCAGGCTGGCAATTGTTTTTAGCTTTGGGAAATAACCTTTTTTAAGTCCCCAGTCTGCATGAGGCTACTGGGGATGCCACAGCCTATTTACACTGACACAATCAAGTAGCACTAGCTAGGTAGATAAAGGAACTATTTTCTTTTCTGCTAGAAGCTTAAATCAGGTACTTTCTTTCAATAATTTATTTCCCAAAGGTAAAATAGAGCTTTATTGTCTATTATGAGGGGAGCTATATCAATTCTCTTCAGCTAACCGCTTGCTCCAGACCATCTGTTCTTTTGCAAAGTTTCCTTGGCAATATGCTTTACTTTGTTCTCTTTTCAGAGCACTCAGCTGTGCTCTTGTGCCACAGAATCTCTGAGCGAGGAAACATCAAGTCACACACCAGTACCCCACTGGCCATTGAGTCATTTTGATAATTTCTCTTCTGGAGTCCTGAGTCTGTGTAACTACATAAAAACTTTTCACTGCCACAGGGCCAAAGGCATCAATTTAATTCCAACTCATTAGTTCTCTGAGGAAATGCAGGATAAAGCTAAGTGCAAAGGAGGCCAAAGATTATCCCTAACAAGGTTTAAGATGAAGGCTGCCTTCTTCTGGGAGGAGGGGAGTGAGCAGGAGATGTGCACACATGGCTTGTCTTTAGGACAGGAAAATAAGTCCTAGGCAAATACTGATAGTCTGTGGTTCTGCAGCCATGGTTTTCTATCTGCCTTTCAATTTTTGTTTTGGTAACTATTGTCCCAAACAGAAATTCCAAAGCAGTGCTACCCATGATGATATAAACAATGCAGAAAGGCTGATCTCTTTAATTTTCATCCTTGAATTCAAAGCTGTAATCCGCTTCTGAGCCAAATCCTGATAGAGCTTCCAATATACATTTCTAATAAAATCACCGACTGATCAGTCAAAAGTTTGTAATAACGTGGGAGTCCTGTACAGTTTTCCTCTTCCCCTCGTGAATTCTTTTTGAATGCCTGCTTTAGACACTTTGGTTGAAAAATCAGTTCCCCATAAATAAAATAAAAGACCGTATTAACTCAAGCAGCTCCCTTGATGCTACTTATTTCACTAACACTCCTCCCTGGTGTCTAGTGGATGTTCAGGCTTTCCCTGGGGAAAATAAAAACCTGTCTGATTTTCCCCACAGTATTTTTTTTATTTATTTACTAATTTCTAATGAGCCTAAAACATGCTATCATGTTCCATGTTGTATTTAATTTCTTTCTAAAGTACGCTTCTCTGTTGGATCCTCTGCAGCATAGTAAGTGTTTTTATCTGAGATTAGTAGTTTCTTAGCTGAATTGACTCTTTCTGGGGTAAAATGAACTGCATCACCAGGTTTTCAAGAAATGAGCAGTGAAGCATAAGTTGTGTTAGTCAAGCCCTACCTGCCCTCTCTATAAGAGTTGACACACATTTTTTCCTACTTTCCAGTAACTTTTAAGGAAGACATTTCTATTTCAGCTGTGTTAGCAGCACGAAGTAGACAAGGGCCACAGACAGATTAGAGATTCATTCTGTTAAAAGCTCTACAAACAGACAAAGCATGATAGCAGCTCTACCCATGAACTTACAGTCAAAAAAATAAAAAGGGAATATAACAGACCCACCTGACAAAGATGTGAGCTATTTTAGCACAGCCTAGGTGTGTAGGAAATTCACAGATCATCCAGCAGCAATAACCATAGCTCCTCTCCTGCCTTATGGGTTTTAAATAACAATCAAGCACTATGGCAGGGGTGATTTTTAAAGAATTTGAAAGAGTTCTCTGTAAAGAAGGTTTAAATGACCATAACATGAAACATTTTGCAGCCTAGGCTTAATGTCATGTACAAATCAAACTCTAGTTGGGGTCAAAGACAATGTGATCAAGTGGAGAACTGGATGACACTGCTTCACTCAAAACTTAAGAAAAGTGTTGGAAATAAAATCAAGAGTGAGTCACTGTACATGTTCTTTCACAGTAAAAACAAAGCAGCCCTCTATTATTCCCATTGTACCTCCATAAGCTTTGTAGCATCCATTATTCTGGCACTGTAGATGGATGATTTTTACAACTGAGTTGTTAAACATATGTTTGAATTGCAACGCATAATTTATTGACAATTTCTTTCATTGGTTTCAATGTGTTTAACAAACATTTAAGGAAGAAGAATCCTCTTTTGTAGTAAATCTGGGGGCCTTACTGAAAACAAAGCTAGTTTTCTATACCTGTGAACACAAATTTCTGTGTATGCATCTATTTACATCCGTGCAATTTACCTGTCTAGAGAGGTAAGGTCTAGAGAGTCTGGTCAGCTGATGAGTTGCTGTTCTTCTCTTTAGGAAAACCTGAATAAATTTCTGTTCTCAGCTGCATTGACTAGAGTTTCTGAAACAACTTCCCAAGGCTAGCAGACATGATACAGAAGGTATGGGAGACCCACACCTGTTCTGGAGAGCAGAGCAGGGCAAGTGGAATAATTTGGGGCATAAAAAGCACCACCAAAAAAACATTAATTGGTGTAACTAGACAAATAAATCTGTTAATTCCATGATTTACTTATAAAACCTATCACTGAAACTTACACTAGCACTTCAATGCTCTTAGAAAGCTTTTTACATGAAGTGGCCCTATTTTTTTCAACATAGAGGTAATAATGCCTGCTTTCAGATTGTTCCCTTCATTAAGGACTTAATAGCACTTATTGAAAACTTTTGTTTTGTCTATTTACATTACATAATGTATCAGCACCAAAATGTTTAGGCTGATAAATCCACAAGATTCAGCCTCTTTCATAATCATTCCAAGTTCACTTCAGGCATAAAAACCCCTTGCTAAATAGTTAAACAAAATATTGTTGAAATTTATAAATCTATTCATAGCAAAAAAAATGACAGAAAATCAGACAGAAAGAATCTTGATATCGGTATCATTTTGATTCATTTGCTACCATTTCATAGAAAATTTCCCTTAAGCATATTTATTTGAGATAGTTCATGATTAATTCATATATATTGTTGCAGATAAGCATTTGTCTGGGGGAAGATCCCATATTGTACCTCATTCCTACAATTTTTTTCTCAACTCTTTTAGTCAATTGATTGGATTCAGCTCACAGGTTGAAGATATATAAATATAGGTGTGCAGAGATTATAACCTGTAATATCTCTCACTAAGATATGAAATGCAATGAAGGTTTTGTTATGATTCAGTTTCTTATACATAGGTGTCTGATCACGCTTGACATTCCCTATCCAACATATCCACAGAGGACACACATGACACAGGATCTGTAGGAGATGCCAATCAGTGCATTGCTGTGACAAATTCTTCAGCTTTCAGTTAAAGTTGTTAAAGGCAATGATTGGCAACCTTATCTCACTTGCAGCAGCAATCTGCAAGGCCCTTTGCAAGTAGCTGTGTGTACATGAGTGCAGGCATGGGAACACAGGGTGAGCGGCGCTTCTTCCAGTAACAAAGATTAATGGTATTTTACCTAGACACGAACGTCTTTAAAAGTAATTTTGCCTTTTTTCTCCTTTGTTCATAAATCCTCTCTCCATTGAGAAATTCAGTGCTAACACTCCCATTCAGCACCCAAAAAATGGAGATGAAAAAGCACAAGATATTTTTATCTGTAACTATTTCCAGCCCGGTCACTGCCAGGCTGTGCTGTGTGTGTTGCTTCCCAGTGGTCGTCTCAATAGACCTCAGTCTCCCTATTAAAAGAAGAGAGATCTGTGGCTTGCAGTGTTTCTGGTTTGTTTTGATTGTGATGAGGAAGGATGAAAACAGGTTGCCATATATAAAAATCTACTTTTTCATTTCAGCATTTGCAAAACCTAAGTCTATTTGGATTTAAAGAAAACAACCCTCTTCTTCGGGTTTAGGCTGCTGTAGCTGAAACGTCACATTCACTATTGGGAACAACACTTTTTATGTGAAGGTAAATACCAAGATGTACTTCTGACTTGGAAATTAGCCCTCGACACTTCACTGGAATTATTTTAAGTGACTCAGGTCTCCAAAAAACCTCTGCACGAAATATTGCTCTGCTAAAGAAATTTCACTCTTAAGCTTGTGCAGTCACATCCCAAAGCCCATATGACAATGAAATCTGATTATTTTCCCTCTGAATCACATGTAATCTGATCTATTTCTGCAATAATATAATTCAGCCTAAAATAAGGGGAGAGATATAAATTTTCATTCACCATATTAAATTGAACAATATGCATACTTGTTTGGTTGTAGATTTCATTACAAAGGAAACTGAATTGCAGAAGACAGCCATTTGAATCTCTATAGATTTTTCTGCACCATAAGCTGAAAAGAATGTGTTTGAATGTATTCATCTCTTCTTCATGAATATGTTTATATATGTATGCATATGTGCAAACACACACACACATGGATAAGTGTGAGGAAAACAGGCTCATGCTACTTCACTCGCTGGAAAGTTGCGTGCTTAATTTTTGTCTATTTTTACCGCCGTTTTATTTTTTACTATTTTTCACTATATTCTAGTCAGATCCTTGTGCGTGGGGAGGGGAGGAAAAGGGAGGGAGAAAGGAAATAAATGAAAATATACACTCAGAGTCTTGATTAAGATTTATTTAATCCAGCTACAAAACAGTATTTAACATCCTGATGGGACCAGATTGCTTTCACATTTTATGTAATTTCCCAATTTCAAATGAGAAAAGTGGCACTGTATTAGACCTGAATTATTGCCTGAGTGCTGAGACATTTGAGATTTCAAATGTCTTTCTTCAGTGGCAAGTTTACCACAAAGCCACAGCAAAGAGCCCAGCAAAGCTTGCCCTTTGCCCCAGCGCACCCTGTGCTGACCTCAGAGGAACACCATGCAGGAAAAGGAAGAAGGGTTACAAAAGGCAGTTTTCTCTTGCTGCATGGATCTTTTTGTAACATGACTTTGAAGAATCATGGTATGTCATAAAATGTCAGACGGGTCTTACTGCTCTAGGCCAAATTTTTAAGAAAAGCCAACCCTTGCAAATAAGAGTCAGATAGTATTTTCTTGAGCACATAGGAGAATGAATACACACTTGCTCCTTAGTGGAGGAACCCATTAAGTACTTTTTTAAATCTGCACCCTAAGCTCGCTGGATAAATCAAGCAGGCAAACTCTGCAAACAGGGAGAAAACAAAGTATTTTGCAAGTCCATAATCTCGACAGTCTTAGTTACTTACTCTGAAGCCTTTCAATGGAATGAACTCCATTACCAGACTTTGTGCTTTTTCCAAGGAAAGAATTTGCCACGGCCGCTTCCATTCTTACTGGTTTTATGTGTACTCTTAAACCAGGCAGCCTGGCTATAAACATATATGAACTGGGGGATCTAATACATTTTTCACAAAGCTCAGCAGAAATAGTACCACCAGTATCAAAGAACAAAAGGAGAAACATAAAGATGCTGTTTAAAACGTCGACGAGCTCTAGGTTAAAAATATGAATATAAGGCCTGATCCAAAGTCTTTTGCGTTTAATAGAGAAAATGATGATGAATTCAGTGACTCTTGAGTAAGGCCCAAGAAGAGCAAAGCACCACCATGTAATAAGTTACAGTTTAACCCTCGGCACATTTCTAACATATGAACCTATTTTCACCAAGGCTTCTCAGCAAACTGTTCTTGTTTCACTGCCAGTGAGCTCATTACCCTGAGAGCAGGACAAGCCACTCAGGGCATCTGTCTGTGTTTGACCTTTGGGACAGAGGAACATCTGGAGGCCTTTGGGGCTCTGCAGACAAATGCTTTGGGATGGAAATGGCTTTGCAAGCCTGTATGAGGAAGCCAGGAAAGCCTGCAGGCTTTTGCGTAGCAGGCTCTGTCCTGCAGGCACCAGGGGCATGGGAAGCGCATCCTGCACAGAGGTCCCCAGGCTGTGCCAAGCTGTCTCACAGAACGTCACGAGCTCCTTTTAGGCTAACTAAGTGTGTCCCCAGTTAAGGCCCAGTCACATTTGCTGAAATGTGAATTAACTCCACTACCAAAACTTGTGCACAGCAGATGAAGCCTGTGTTCTGGAGTAAACATGCCGTAAAATATGCATTCAATCAATAAATGTAATACTGAACTGTTTTCGTTTGTAGAGAGCAACAGAATAATCCTATAGCTGACAACTCACACCAACATCCTACATTCGTGTTTCACTGTTACAGTGACTGAGTTCTTTTTCATTTGAGTTGACCAGGTGAAAAAAAAAAACAAAGGCAAATATTGATCTGTTTTTCTCTCTCTTACATTTCAGGTTTTGAAAAACATTTTTGACAACAAGGACAACAATTTTGTACTGGCTGAAATGTCCCATGAGAAGCAAACCTACTTAGGAAGGTCTTTATCCTCTAAGGATTTACCAATCTCAAACATCCGTTTACTGTGAGTGATGAGAGCCATAGAAGGCAGAGTCACAGGAGAGATGCCAATACCCTGGGGAAGAAAGGACGCGAGGATTCTCTTTGTGTTCCTCTACATAAAGCCTCACAAAACCTGGCACGCTTTATGATTTCTGAGTATATTGAGGTCTGCATTCCTAAACTTTCACCTCATCTGATATTTGAGGATTACCTGAAGGTTGGCCCATACTTATCCAAAATATACAATCCATCTTTCCCTACACAAATAATTTATAATAGTCTCTCCCAAAGACCTTTATTTCAGTATAAATTCAGTCTGCCACGCTCCTTGGTGCCAAGCACAGAGAAACCCTCTAGGATTCAGAATATGGATTTGCTTTTCTCTCTGGCAAATGGAGTTCAGAAAAGCTGAAAGATGGGAGCAATAAATTTGGGGCTTAATGTTAATTGATTTAATGCATTCATGATCTGCGTTCCTTCTTTTCAAACCTGACACTGAAAAACACAGGTGAAGCTGGGAAGGGAGAAAGCAGATTTCATGACCAGAGAACATTAGAATTAGCAAAGCAAGAATGGAAATTTTCAAGGCACAGAATTCCCAAGCATGTGTTGGAAGCAGTTATAAAGGCTGAATAGTTTGTGATTAACAAGAATCTAATCTAATCCTATTAAAATAATAATTCAGGAATGTTAAGAATAGAATATCTTCCTATCCTACAAAGATGTTTTTTTAGATACTGTGTGTAAATTTGTAGATAACTAAATTAACTCTTGTCTAAATTAATTTAAATTATTAAATTATTAAAATAATTTTAAGAACTAATAATTAAAATTGCTAATGATGGAAATACATGTTTCATTATCCTTAAGCAGTGATGTATTTACATAAAAAAATTTGTACCTTGTTACTAAACGTTTATATGTTTAGAAAATTTTGTATTTTCCCCTCTATTTCTACTTTTCAATAAACTACTGGTTTTCAAGGTGACATATGCAGTGGATGGTCATTCACAGTCATCTACTTCCCTCCTTTCCAGGCTAATAACTGAAAACTACTGAAGAAAAAAGTCTTTTGTTAATGAAGAAGTTCTAAAGCATACATAACCACTTAGCTCTTAAATGTATTACAAGCCCTGTGTGTTAAGAGGTTGAGTGAGTACTTTTAAAAAATATTTAAATAGCATCTCTTTTCCATAGCTGCAGTTGTTTACAAAATGCCTGTATTTTACCTGCATTTTTTTCTAATTTCTAAAATAACTTTTTCAAACAGCTGCTAGTGGTTCTGTCAGTTGCTCTTGCTTTATAATCACCAGTAATGAACCAATAAGATTCCCACTGCATTGCCTCAAGTTGTATTACACAAGGAGGCAGAGTTTTCCAACTTATTTTTATTTAACTATCATTTCAAGTGCACAACTTGAGAAGGCTTTCTGTTGGCATTTGTGCATAGAAAGGGGGACAAGCTGTGTTCAGATGAAAGCTCTATTCATCCCTCACCTACAAATGAAATGAAATAATACTTGCCAGTTGGTTGAAATTTTTTCCTTTGTACCCAGAGATAAAGTATTAGCTAGCTATTAAATGCTTCTGTAATAAGAAGGAAGGAAAAGAAACCTTTTATGTGTGACAGGAGATGTTTAACCTTTATTTAAATGTCACATTTAGTGCCATGGAAAAATCAAATGTCTTCTACTTCTACTCCTAGACTACAGTATCTTGAAAGTAGCTGCATGGGAATTAATAATAATGTTAAAAATGCACATCAATTTTCAATGCAAATGTAAAATTAGACTCGAAAGTCATGGTACCCTAGACTAATGGAAAAATTTGACACATCTACTCACATTTAGTAACCTTGAGTTCTCAGGATGGAAGAGCATGGTTCTCTTCATCATCAGAAAAGGCACAAAAAATGTGACCCTAAGTGAGTGATATAAAGCACTTAGAAGTCCAGAAGAGAGAATACTTTGAAGAATTGAGAGGTATTTTTATATATGTTATTCTCGATTCAAAGTTTTTGACAGTAGAAAAATAAATGTGGCTTAACAATGGACCTCAGGATAAACCTTTTCACCTCCAGGTGGTCTAGAAGTAGGAATGATGGAGAAACGTCAAACAGAAGTTTTTGAAGAGTAAACTCAGACCTCCAAAAATTAGACTTGTAACCAAATCTTCCCAATGTCGTTGAATATGTAAAGATATTTACTTATGTGCTTGAGTATTAGAGTTGTCACACCCTTCCTGTTAAGCTACAGGGCTCTTTTCAGCACAATTTAAATTGTAGCAGACTTGACTGTATGGTAGGAGGTTGGAACAATAACAGCACATATTCAGGTTCAGAAGCTCTTGCGTCAATACTTAAATGCAGCTTCTGCACCTCACATTTGAATGACATGTCTTTTTTCCAGCTCAGTGGACTCTGGTTTTCATTGCATGCCAGAAGAAACCAATCCCAGGCCATATGGTACAGACCATAGCTAGTTAAATTCATTCACGGCCATGCTCCATCCCACAGCCACCTCTCCCACTGGGACCTCCCAGCATTGTCATGGAGGACTTTAAGTAAACTCACAACTTTGCTCACACGAATCCTATTTTGGGCTTAGTATAGTAAAATAACATTGAAGACAATGCATTAAGTGGACTAGAATTATTAGAGTTGCAAGAGCTAAGATATGTCTCATGGCTCCTTAAATAGCTTGGAAATCACACCAAACTACTGACAGATAACTTAAGGGTTTTGTGCTGGAATAAGCCCACCACTGGAAGGTGCAATGTAGGCTGCATGAAATCTTGCCGACCTCGGAATAAATTATTTCCAGTAGTCTTCATTCCCTCTGACTAAAGGGCAACAGTATCAATGTCCCTCTTCATAGTCAAATTACTTTAGTCTTGTTCCTAGTGACATTTGGCTGTCTACTGCCTGCTAAAAAAAGCAAAAAGCTAAGCAGGTTTCTACTGGGAGGGTGGTGGGGGAGCACGGCAGGAGGGTGGAAAAAAAATCTATATTCTAAACCACAGATCTCATATTCAAAGTTCTGAACTTTACAAGTCTGGATTTATCTCAATATTTAAAAAGGCCATGCAAAAGATTAGTCATTGGCCATTGGCCAAAGTCATTACCATAAACTGTAATCCAAAAAGGAAACCTTATGTCATTACAGGAAGCTGACAGTGGAACACGGAGGAAGCTGTGGAACTGGCTTGAAGAGTAGGGATTTTGAAGAGATTAATGGTTAATTTTTAATAACAATAATATTTATAAAAGCTTTTTACTAATGAAATCACAGAACAGGCCAAATTAAATGTTAAAATTCTACTAAGACATGAGGCTATGTTTGTAGGAACTAGCTGATAATTTTGGTATATTAGTTTATGTAATACTGAAAGGTGAAATAAAGAAATATGATAAGGGGTAATGTCACTTATATAATATACAATAGACTCCCAAATTATATAGGTCAAACACAAAAATGAGACTAAACCTACAGCTCAGGAACAAAGAGTGGAAGGGGAGAGACAAAGAGATGGTTATGGAAAATGATCTGCCGAGTTGCTTTGAACATTGGCAACATCGGAAGCAGCTATGTGTCAACTCAGAAGGGAACTGTTTTGAAGGCGATCATAATTGATGTTCTTAATTCATTAAATAAAAAGAGTTACAGGCACTGTCTTGGGTTTTTTTGTGTTGTATTCCTGTTTGCATGAAAAAGCAAATTATATCACTGAGTCCCATATAAACCCTATTATCCATGGTCAGAATGGCAATAGGCATTATTATGATCATAATCCAGGCTTCACTTAGTAACAATAGCACATATTTTACTAATGAAAATTTTATAAAACACTGTAAAATGTCACCCACTTCAGGCTACTCCTTCCTGTTCTTTCTCAGGAGCTTTCTGACATGGTAGCTGTAGGCAGCTTGCTGCTAAATGGCTTTGATGAATAGTACATGAAACTACAGTATGAACAAAATTGCGTGACAGCTACACAGATGATGGCATGTTCATGGAGGGAGGTCGGTGATGGATTCAGCTGGGCCATTCATTTCCCAAAAAAAAGATATTACAACATCAAGGAATAGCAATGAACTCACACTTCATTTTCTGTATTTTCTGGGAAAAGCTTCCTTAAAACAGAATTTTTAGAACAAATTGAAAGTCTGTCCTGGAAAATGTATAAAAGAGATGGTATGATGGTGGAGATACTTCATTGTGTCTGAATATTAAACAGAGATTAGCTAGTTTTTGGTAACTCCTTTTACAGGTTGACAGTGACTATTAGTAAAGAATAAGTATCTTAAAAATTCCTTTATTTTTGGCCTTTACAGACTGTGTCCTACAATAATACTTGTTCTCTGTTTTTATTCTTCATCTAAAAATAAAAAGCAAGCAAAGCTGTTTTCTTATTAGGTTCGATTTTATAAAATGTAATAATCAATTACATGTGACACTGATTTTTTTAAAACATTTTTTTGAGAGTATGCCCTTTATGACTTCCTGATTGAGACACACACATTAAAACTGTGACAATTTGGGAAATGTTTCAAATTTAAATAATAAAAAAGAGTATTGGTTAAATTCAACATTAAAAAAAATAAAAACCATGACCTTTTTTCCCTGAAAGGCTCGAATGTACCTTTGAATTAGCACCTACCATAGAAATCACCACTCAGTATCTTTCTTTTATGTTTCACTGAAGTGATTTAACACACAACAGAATCAGGGTAATTTTTATATCTAATTTGGATTTGAAGGTTGGTTTGGTTATTTTTCCCCATTTAGTTGATCTATGTTTAGTAGCTAAAAATGTCTGCTAATGGAAACTTGTTTGGAAAATTGACAAGAAGTCTCATGGAGGCTATTTTAATCTATCCAACAATATCTTCCTCACAATGAACACCTGGAAAGTGTTGTAACACGTTTTGTTTAATAGTGAATGATCCCACATGTTTAAAGAAAGGGAGATGTTAAATCTTTTTTCTTTCACCATAGTTTGCATACTTCACTACATGTTATTCCTCTTATTCTTTTTTTCTAAAGCAGAGGCTCCTAAACATATGATGCTTACATGTACAGTATAATTCTGAGAGCCGTTCCACACTTAGATTTAGTCTGTAATTATATTGTTCTCAAAAATATTGTCTTTTAGCTCCATAGAAGACTAGTGCTGGGCTCCTAGGGTTCTCTATCGTCACTACAATCTCATCTGACTTTCATGTCGTGATGCCCAGTCATTGACCGCGTTGTACATTAGGAGTAGCTTTTCGTTTGCATATTTTACAAATTTGGGTAGAGTCTCTAATTCATTAGCATGATTCTCATGAATACGTACATGCGTGACTGTCTTGAAATTCTTGCTGTTTGCTGTTGGGTGGATTTCTGCTGATCTGAGTTTGGGCCTTTTAAAGGAAAATGTCATACAGAGCATGGCAAAGTGCTCTGGTCTTCGTGCTGCTCTTCTGTTTTCTCTAGGCAGGTCAGTGTCTGGCTGACAGGCAACAGCAGCGTAACTCTCATTCAAAAGAAATTTGGGGCGATTGGAGATGTGCATCTTTTCCAGTAGTAGAAAAGGTTGCACTCTGAATATTAACCTCCACTAAACTAATTCCAATTCAGATTAATTTCATTTCTACTGGTGAAATCAAGAGCAGAATTATGCCCGGATTTTCTATTAAAGAGCAGGATGTAATGAAGGCTGGATTTACTTTTAGAAATCCTCTTAGGGTATTGCTTCAGAAAAGATAAGAAAAATAATTTCATGAACAGTGCAGGAGTTGTAAAATCCCATGCTATGAAACAGAAAGGAGACTTTTGGAGAAAGGTTTCCTTGGGATAGCCAAATGCCATGGTGCGTCAGAGCGTATCACTGAAGTCCAACATCCAGACACTTCACAGATAAGTGCTGCAGCTACTGTGCTATTTTGAATTGAAACAAGCACTTCTTCTGACAAAAATGCCATTTTTACCTGAGAAATTAGTCCTTTCCACATCACAATTAATTTTTTTTTTTCAAAGATATTTTCCATTTTTATTCAGCATCTAAACCTATAAATTGCAGATAAACAAGATAAATTTACTTTGTTTCCTCTGGTATCTCTTTTGAGATATATATTTAAATCACTAAAACAAACCTTACTTCCATTTCAAGACTGCTTTTGTGCTCTGGAACTACTTGATTTTCTGCTTTAAGATATTTTAAATGTCTTTTAAAATTAGACAAAAGACAATGAGTATGAACCCCCAATGCCTCATTTAAAAACAATTTGAGCTAGTATAATGAGTATAAATCATTGTAATAGAGCAATTTTACATCAATTATGACACCATTATTTTTGAGCTCATTACTGATTTTATAAATAAACCAGTAACCTTTCATCGTTATACCATGTAGATGACTACACTGCCTTGTGTTCTGACATGAAATGAGTGGCATCTTGCACTCTCAAGGCTGTGCAATTATTCCCCATATTATTGAAGTGCTTGACATCCTTGTGCTATGTGCAATGCAGAATAACACCACGTGAAGTCTGTATCATTTCTCTAAATACACAGGGAATAGGAAAGCTTTTCCTCCACTCTCTGTTAAGCAAACTTCCTCTCTAATTAATGAGACATTCATTTGTTTATACACTTCTGCATTTCCAATCAGACATTTTTACATCATCTGATACTTGAACCTGAGTAGGAGACTTTATCTGTGGACTAATTTCTATAATCTGAATTGTTCACATTTTGCATTAAATCTGAGCATCATTTAAATCAGAATCTTGTTGTGCTTAATATTGAACATATAGTTAATGCGTGATAAACCCTTCCCAAAGAAGATGAGATAGAGAAAATGCTGGAGGATTGGTTCAATGTCACAATATAGATCGAAAGCAGAGATATAATCTGAAAACCTAATTCCCCACTAATTTGCATTCTCTCTCAACTATCTTTAGGGGGGGAAAAAAAGAATAATAACCAAGTAAATTTTAATAACATTGCAGTAATTTTCTTCAAAAATCTTTTCTATCATGGTCTGACTGAAACATTTTTCTACCCCATTGGACTATCCCTATTCATGTAAAAGTGCTGATCTTAATAAGAGCTATTCAGATAAGCAGTGAATTATTTTAATATGTTGGTTTTATACACAAGAATGTGGGTTCAGGCTGCCACGGGGAGAGGGGAGATCACTGACCCGTCTGTGGTGATGAATTGCTGAAGTAGATTACTAAAGGCAAGGACAAGTTAGAGGAGACAGAGAACAAGAAATCAGGAACCTGCCCACCAAGAAAGGAGAGTAACCTGCTGTACAAGGGGAAATTTGCTCCAGGGGCCTCTCTCACTCTAGAGGCGTGGTGACCCTGGCGTACTCTACTGCATCTGACCTACTCAGATGTAACTCAAAGTAGGATATGACAGAAATACTCAACCCAGAAGGCTGTAACCGTGACAGTACAGTATTCCCCAGACCTCTGCAGTACTTGTCTTAAGCTATGCCTATGCTGTTAAATAAATGTCTATCCTCTGTCCTTGAAAGCAATGCTACCTCCTAACAGCCAAACCGTTTTCCCTCCTTTGAAAACAGATTTCTTTGTATGCACTGAATACCAACAAACATCTCCATCCCATGTTGTCCTGCAACCTATGTTTGGACACTGGTTAGAACGCTTAGTGACACATGCCAAAGGTAGCACATAAATAATTAAGCAGTGTGAGCCATCATGGGGTGGTTTTGAAGACTGCACTTGCTTCTCCATTGTGAGTGTAGTGATTATTAAAAGTCTGAGGCAATCCAGAGCACATGCACCAGAAGTCATGTCTGAACACTGGACCATAAATCACAAATGAGCCAGAGGCTTCCATCTGGCCCCTTTTCAACAACTGACAGACGGCAACAAAAAGAGAAGTGGTTGCTTATAAAAGTGCTGAAGGGAAAGGAAAGCACAGAGAAAGGAGCATGAGCTGGAGACCCCCAAGCAGATATTAGGAGGGCAACACATTCACAATGGGATGCCACTGGCCTTGCAAAAGGCCAGGCTGTCAGCATCGCACTAACGTGGCATTGACAGCATCACTAAGACAAGGAGGGGTTTCTTTTCTACCTCTCTTTGGACCTCCAGGTGCCATTAAGGACAATGACAAGAAAGCGGGTACGTAATTGTCCTGACTGTGTTTTGAGGCATGCAGCCTGTGCCAGGTCCAATGAAGAAACAACGTAGAAGTGCAGCACATCTGCTGGGGGATGTGCCTCGTTAACACTGTAGTGCATGTGTCCTCTCTGTTCAATATTTCTCTTTACATTGCTCTAAATCAGATGGAGCATAACTTTCTTAACAGAGGGATTTTGCACACATAAGATTTTAGACTTAAGTAATGGAAGAAAGCTGTATCCTGCCTCTTTTATTTTCCTTAGAAGAGGTGTTTCACTGAACTGAATCTGATTTCCAGATTATTTCAAGTGCCTCTAACAAGAAACTAAGGGTCCTATTGCCTTCTAAAACAGATTAACCCTGACTGAGGCTGGGAGATGGGAGTCAGGTCCAGTGGATTATTTATGTCCAGAACCCTGATTTATCACCTCTTTATAACACTATTCCTGCAGTCTACAAAGGTGGTGGCACGAGACTGAAGAGGAATTTTGTTTATGCTCTTCCACAAGGACATATATTAAACTCTGCACTTGCCTCAAAATTACTAGTTTTCCTAATGGTAGACTTCCCACTGACTATTTTATTTTGAAATATAATCATTTATTACTTGCTGTGAAGCACTTCTATTTCACTATTTTCAATGCCAGACTTGATATTGGCCTCCTGGCACATTGAGTCTCAGTTGCCAACTGTTTGCTGAAGTACTGTAATACTGAATATCAGTGGTGGGGTTGTTTAAACTGGTGGAAGGACTTAACTTGTGGACTGGTGTGAGCAGGTAGGAGACTTGCATTCTATAAAGGGAAAGGATTACTTAGAAGCAGTTCTCTTCTAGGATATGATGCAGACCATAGACTGCTTTCAGGCTTCAAACAAAGGTTAGGAGCTTGACATTTCTGCCTAGCATGGCTACCGGATGAAAAAAACAATATCAAAAGAAGAGTATTTGCTACCTGAACTAAATTGCGTGAGTAATGCGAGCGAGTGCACAAAAGATGATGCCTCTATAATAACATGGATAACTTGACGTAAGCCTGTGTCCCATCTTGTGACATGTCTCCTATCAATCTAAGAATGGGTAACTTGTCAGGACAATGGCTTTCTAGACCAAGACAAAGACTGAATCCTTGGTGAAAGGAGTGCTATACCACTGCCCAGATAATTTATCCGAAGGTTGTTTGCAGAACACTACAGTTGATCTCCTTTCCAGGCCCATCCTGATTTCAGTATCATATATTGTCCATAAAGATACATCTCTCTGTCTTCTTCCACAGGAACATTACAACACCTTTACCATAACTGTACGCAGTCACAAATGGTTCAAAGATAAAACAGGAAACATCAGTTAAGACTAAGATAATTTGTACACTTCAAAGAGGACACAAACTATAGAATATATTTCTCTCAGCTCATGCTTGGAAGTGGGTATGGCGAAGTAAGGAAAGTAACATTTATAATGCCTGCAACCTGAACGTTTGAGAAGATAACTAGTTAAGCCTTGCACTATCTGGAGCTGTTTCCTTGCCAAGACATTCTCTCATTAGTCCATGGACTATAGCTCAAAAAATATACTATACTTTGATAGATATTTTTTGCAAAGTGCCCACTTAATTCATATTTAGGAAATAGTAATGTGAATCAAAGTATGAGGAAGATTGTAACTCATTCCCTAATCAAGAGCAGGGCGTATTTTTCAAGGATATAGACTGGATAGTGCTCTGCAGGTGTTGTATCAAGTTGTTTTAGAAGTATAATATTATCATAGAACTGCTTTTAATGCTGTGCTCCACCAATCACACATATGTGCCTTTGTGTTCAGTCCGTTTTCATAACACCAGCTATAGATCCGTTACATGACCATCACAATTTCTAATCTCCTAGGTGTTTATTGAAATCTAAGATTTAGTATTAGCTACCATAGTTCTCTGAGGAAACATCCTCCATGCTTTTAGAGGTTTAATAGGGGAGTTTGTTCTTAATTCTACCACTAGATTAATTTTACAGCAGTCTTCTTTATAGATTAGATAAAACTACTTCAGAAAGGATATATCATTTACTAAAAACTTCTGAGGTAACATGGGCAGTAATTATTAATACTTCAAGGCTAATCTCAGAAGAAAATGTTAAAATATTGCCTTTCAGAAGTTTTTCTATTGCATGATCCAGTAGCATGAGCTATTGTCACTAAGCTCTGGGAAGATGGGTCAAAGACTCACTCCTCATGGTCAATCTAGAGCTGGGAGATCAAGTGAGCTATTCTACTAAGTGCAGAATTAAATGTCTGTTCCATATGTATAATTAAGAATATGTGTTGAAATCAATCAAATCCAAAGCAGTAAAGACAAACATATAGATGCTGCAAAGGCCAAGTTGCTCAGATGCACAGGTATGGATGGAAAGTGTTGTTAACTAAGTGATATTGCAATAAGGAAGTGTCCGAAGACAGTTCTGGCTATTTAAATAGGGATCACTGATATTACTCTCACAAGTTATATACATATACAAGGCAGAACTCCAGAGAATTTAGGATTCCTCACACCGAGTCTTTGTTCTTTTTACCAAATGACACATGCAAGGGGGACTTGAATTCCAGTGTATGTTTGAACAGATTTGGTTGTGTATTTAAGCAAAAGCCTAATGATTCCTATTATCTTTTATCTAAAGGAATTCTCTTCCATAAGTGATGAAGAGTGGAATAGAAAAACTTAGGCTAGAAATCTACTACAGTTCCCTCTCCATCTTTGTATCTTGTACCTTAATATAAGAATCTTCCATTATGGGCTTCATTTTATGTTGAGATTTAATTGGAATGTTTCAATTAGGCATTAGAAGTACATGAAGCATTTGAAGCACGAATATTTGAAAGATGCAGTATGGAGGGACAGAAAACAATGTTCTTATCTATCTTGTTTCATCTGTGCGGAAAATGCAGTAGATGTGCCTGAAGTAGAGCTGTGTTACATACCAGTCCTTTGTAATTGCTCTGTGTATATGTGTTGAATAGACTCATGTTGAAGGTGCGAGCACAATTTTTACTGAGTGCTCCAGCTCTGTACTGTGCCTTACACTCAGAAATTTTCAGACACAGAGAATTACGACATACAAGACAAGAAACTGAAAAAAAAAGCCACAGCTAAATTGTTTGTAAACTTACTACTATGAAGATATAGAGCCCAATCTTCTGCAGGCATAAACTGATGGAGCCCTTAGGTCTTCAGTGGAACAATAATCTTACCCACATGCAGCAAACTATCCTTTCAGCATTTCAAGGGTAGCGCAGTAGAATAATCTAGGCAGCCAACTCTACCTAAAATATAGGATCCTTGTTCAAGGTGAAGTCAGAGAGTTTCTGTGTGTGGCTACGTATGGAGTGTTCTAACCTCCCTTATAAAACTATCCAAGCCATCTGCAGCTCTACAGAGAGTGTAAAGAAAGCAACTAGAAGGACTAAATTCAGTAAGTGTCGGAAGGAAAAAGAAAAATTTTGGATTTTTTTAAACTCTTATCCACAGCTTCTTAGTGAGTTCCTAAGAGACAAAGCACTTTCAAGTCACATTTCTTCATCTTTATCTTCTCCTCCTCCTCCTTTTATGTACATAGCAGGGTTTGACTCTGAGGTACAGTGTAAAATGATTTTTAGTGCTTTGTAACCAAGCACAGGAGAAATAAGTTTTTCCTCAGCCTTCTGTTATTCTTCAATCCTTCTGTAGCTGCCCCATTTCTTTTTAAGACTTACTAATCAGAAAAAGGAACATTTCTGTATCTGAAGTAGGCTTAAAATGGGATATTTCAATAGCAAAAAGGCACACTTCACCTGAAGTCTGACTTCAAAAGGCACAGAGCCTTCCATGAATGTACCAGGATCAACGGACATGTGGAGATATTCAGTGTGTTTTGGATTACGGAATTAACAGCTGGTTTGCTAGAACTTCTTAAAGAAGTTTTTAATGAAACTTTCTGGGGACCTTATAAAGTATTATTGCCACAGATTGATTGCTAGCTGTTTGTTGGCTGCAGTATAAAGGTTTCCATACATCAAGATCAAGGATGGAATCAATCCTGTCCTCTGCATTCAACTTGAATGAGAAATTTAATAAGCATCATATTGGCTGTAAGTATTATAACAGCAGACTGGGGTTGTTTGATCCCATGTCCTTCCCATTTCCTTCATGAGAGAAACATCTGAAGGAAAAAGTACCTTTTTGAGGTAAAAAAAAAAAAAAGTCAATCAATCTATTTGATATCATTGTAATTTTGAACAAGCTCAGACAAATTATAAGCTCCGACCTGGTGCTGCTGCCTCCAGCAGTTTTCAAATAGCCCATCTGTTACAAGGCAGTGACATTTATTTTTAATCCCTGAACATGCAAGGCTCATTCCTAACACGTGTGCAGAGCAGAAAATGTCCAAGCCATTGGTATTACTGTCCTCAACACATTTTTGTGTTGCCCACCCACGAGAGGCTACTGGGCAGTGCAGAGGAAGTACACAGGTGGCAGATGTGGGTGCAGTGGGCACCGGACACCCCACTGCTCCCCTCTTAGCTGGCTCAGGGGGGTCTGGTTGGTGCCAAACACAATAAAAGGTTCCCTCGCTACACCACTAGTGAACCTCTGTATGTTGAACTCCAAAGCCAAGACCTTGCCCCTCTGTTATGAGACACTGCATTTTTTTCTACATTTTCTAGACTTTGCTGAATACAGAGAAATAAGGATGAGGATTTGTTACAAGTAGGGTATAGCCAACAGACTTTTAGACAGCAAGCACAAATGACTTGAAACAATGTTAGTAAGGATTTAAAGGTTGTCTTCTCAGAAATTTACTCAGAGTCCTGAGAGGTTTCAAGCGGTTTATACTAAACACCTTTTTTGTCATCTTAACATTGTGACAGCTATGTCAAACCCAACATGAAAATCTCAGTACAGATGGCTATCGCATCTGTGAATGGAGTGGAAACAAATCCACGGAAGACAGTTATTTAATTAGGGCAAATGTTGGGATCATTATTTTGCTGATATGCAGACTCCCAGTACAATGACTTTGGCACTGACTGTGATCATTCTGTAAAGAGAGGGCTAAAAGAAATGTGGACAAAGCAAGTGAGCTCAAATAATAAAATATTAAAATTATAGTAGGGACAGTCTTCTCCATCGAGGTTTTTATCACAAAATTTGAAAATGCCAAAGGAAGGAGGAAAAAGTAGCTATACGATTTCAAAATGCACATCACATTTTCCACATCACTTTCTCCTTTAATGAGATGCATATAACAATCAACTCCAGCCACAGAGACAGTTTATCAGCATAACAATAAAAGAATCCCAAACTCTAAAGGAAATTTTTTTAAAATGTGATTTAAAGAAGACAAATATGCTATAAGAAATAAATTAGGCATAAAAATCACTTGTAATAATGATTTGCTTTGCTGGTGTTATTGAACGGACCAGACCCATGATGTGAGCAAGATATTGATACTAGAATCACTCTGGCCACATTGAGAAAGGTGTTATATGAACACATAAAGGAGCAATTACCATTTGTAGTCTAGGCAGATAAAGAAAAATATTTATGGAAAGGAAGTCATTTTTGGAAGACTATAATCAGTGGCAAATCCAGGAGAAGAACACAAATTTCATGAATGCCTGAGAACTGCTGAACTGCTCACATTGCCCAGACTATTCATTTTTGTTGTGTGTTGACCTTGCTGCAGGTTCTCTCAAAAGATTTATCTCACAAAGACAATTAACCTGGATTTTTTTTTAGTTGTCCTTTTACATTTATTCTAAATCCCTTCATTAGATGGCCTACACCTAGTTCTGTTCTTTTCTATATTTTCTGGAATGTTCTCATAATCTTTGTATCCATCAAGGCTTTTGTGACCGGATTCACTTCGGAGAATAAACATGAACTACTTCACTTAACAGTTGCCCTACCTAATATACTTTGTCAATGGAGCAGCTTCAGGTGCAGCAGCATTTGAAAGCTATTCATTAAAAAATCTATCCCTGGCTTCATCCTTCACTTGTTGCTTATTTCATGAAAAGATGCATTATACTGAGCATTTCCTCAGTGTGAAGTCTCATGTGCCAAGAATGATCAAAGTATATGTGTTAATGTATTCTTTCCCTTCCCTTCACTTCACTTCCCTTTCCTTCCCTCCCCTATTCCCTTCCCCATTCCCTCCCCCCCAACCTCCTCTTCCCTCCTCCCTTTAAGAGATTTGGGCTCAGGGATTTTTTAGGGGGGAACAGGTGGGAAGAGGGATGGGGGGAAAGAAAACTTACTTATTTGATTGAATTGACTTACATAGCTGTGTAAGTCAAGTGCAGGGATGTAAAATGCCGACTGGGTAGCAGACAGATAAAACTGTCAGACAGCAAACTGGAATCTCATATTAGGTCTTAAACCACTTCAGAAGACAGTCCTTGGACATTTTCTTCTTGAGTTTCCCATGGGCAAAAGTTACATATGTATCCTTTTTCCTATTAATAGTTTTAAAATAAAGGGAAGGGAAGGGAGGAAAGGGGCCTGGAAGAAAGGAGCAGGGAGAAAAATGTTGTAACCACCCAAATGGTGCAGTAGCAGCAAACTGTGCTCCATTGCAGGCAATTTGAGTCATCTCAGGTAAGAACTTCTTACTTTCTGAGCCCTGAGCTGATGAAGGTTGAGTATATTCAGCCGTTCAAACTCCTTCTGTGTTAGATACAGTGCAGAAAACTTTAATTCACAGTAATGTAGATCAATTATATTCTATAGTTGCACAAGAGACTTTTTGGTATTTCTATGAACAGTTTGTTTCATTATCTTATTTTAGTTGAAGAAAAACTGAATATCAAAATGGAAGGGCTAGTTTGTCAGAAACTTAACATTTCTCTAGTAATTTTAACTGTTTTGATAGAGCTAGGGTGATTTACACCAGCTCTAATTCACTTCCTCTCATATAATAATGCCCTGAGAGATACGTTCAGCAGCTCATGCACCAGAGGTATAAAATGAGAGCACTGAGGATTTTAATACCCAAAAAATTTGAATTAGAAGTCAGAAGGGAAGTAGTGAGAAGGTAGAAGTAAATGGAAAAGAGGAAGGGAAATACCAGTCTGTCTGCATGGATTACTTCTTTAATCTTGAACCATCTGCTCTGCTGTTTTAGTGATGCCTTCATTAGAGCTTGCAACTTTTTGCGTGAAAAAGGACTGGCAATCGTGGTGTTAAATACTTCTTTCTAATGTTGTAGCTAAATTTTCTATTGAGATGCAAATTAAAAAGTTTAACCATAGTTATTCAAACTCCTTAAGTTTTTTAAAAGAATTTTAGGTAGGAAGAACAAGGTGTATTTGTAATAGTTCTTTCTGTGCCTCCACTTACTGAAACTGTGGAAGTTTTTAAGTTATTCATTCTCCATGCCTCTTTTGTATCTGAAAATTCAGATTGTCCAGTCCTAGGCAAAACATGAAGTTTATGTTTGGTACTCTACAGCTCCACTGAGTTCCTTATACCCACATAGACGGCCCATGTCCCCAAAACTGTTGAAGTCTCTTGGGTCTTCTGATGGCAGAGACTGAGGACTGCATCTTCAATGGATACAAATCAGCACAGCACAACTGAAGCCAGCTGACTTAAGCCAAACCTAAACTTTCCTGAACTGACACTGAATTAAAAGACAATACAGGATGGCTAAACCTCTGAAAAAGTTATATTCTGTTAAAAGAAAATACCTGCATATGGATATGCATACTCAACCAGAGATGGGAAATGAGATTATAAGAGCTTACAGTCAATAAGAGTTCTGTAGTTAACTCATTTCTGTTCTTTTTGCTTATTTGCTTAACACGATTTTATTTCAATTTGCAATACATAACTGATGTTCGTAGTGTGACTGTTCAAGTGCTTTGCAGCTACCAACACTCAGTGATAACTTCATGAATATTGTCCAGGAGCATTCACTTACTTAAGGCTATAAGAAGGGTCACTCAGGTAATTTTTTTTCATTGGTAGATTTGGTCATATTCATGAGGAATATCAATTCGCAACTCAGAGTGTAATTTCAAAGCCCAGCTGCTTCCATGGAAGGCTGGCGATCAAACACAGTCAGGTTGTCATGTGCATTTATCCAGGTTAAAGTAAAGAAATCGTTGTGTTATGTCTTTATAATTCCTCACTTCTGATCTTGTGAAAACAAAACAAAGGAGGAGGTTTCATTCATTGGGGCCCCAGGATCCCACTGGAATCAATGCATATGAAGATATATCGGTGCTGGTTTTGTGCAGTGTGCCCATACTGCTTTACAAGAGAGACCTCTGCTAGAGTCCCCCCTACACTCCAGGAAAGTATAGGATGAGATAAAGGAGGGACACTAAGTAGTACAGGAGTATGGAAAGATCTATGATAAAGATGATGCCTGGTCCTTCACTTGTCAGGGCAAACTAAGGCTGTTGGTAATAGAGTGAAATTAGAGAATACTTTAATACACCCCGTGCAACACTTGAATTTCTGGATACGGGATGTGCATTTTACCTCTCATGCCTCTTGATTACTATGAAAGAAATTCTATGGATCATTTTTTAATCAAAAGAGAACTTCTACTTCTGTCTTTTCCCCCAGCGCTTCACTGCAGCATGGGAGAAATGGTAGTAAACATATTTAAATAGCTCTTGAAGAGCTAATGAGGCTGTACTGGATGACAAGTATCCTCCAAGATCCCTACAAATCCCTTTGCTTCACAATCAGCAGTGAATTCAGCTCATGGAGGATGAAACCTAGGGGTAGAAACACGCCATGCGTTCCTCCTTGCTTGCACTTAGCAGGCAATTCCCTCACTGCAGTCTCCAAAGCAGTGTCTGCCTAAATTTGCTGAGGAGCCCTTGCATAAGTCAGACTGAAGCTTTCATTTGCATGAGTGAGAACACCCAACATCACTGAAAGCAATTTAGTTATTTTTATTTCAGCTTATTGAGTTTTTAGTAGAGGGAAAAAAAAAAATTACATCATCTCTCTCATATAATGCTCTCTGCTTAGAATAATCTGTTTACTGTAATAAAATGCCTGGTAGTAGATGCTGGGCAACAAAAAAAGAAAAAAAAGAAAAAAAGCAGCTCATGTCAAATGAAAATCTTTATGTTTAGAGTTAAAAATTAATTCTTGGTGGCAGGTATTCTAATTCTAGAAAGAATGATATTTCCAGAACTGCCAGATCAGTGTGATAATACGAATGATATACCTGGCTGTTGACAGAGATGTCAGTTCTGTACTAGAACAGCACTCAGGTACCTGAAGATCAGGACTCAGCATCACAAGCAGAAAAGATGCATAAATGGCTTTAAACAAGCAAGAAGACCTTCCAGTGATGTGTTCTCCAAGAAGAATTTCATTTTTATTGACCACAGAAAACCAGATTTATTGTTGAGCGAATAAATGAGGTAAACTCATTTATGAATGATGAAGTAAATGAAATGCATCACAATGAAGTAAAGAAAGCATCACAAAAAGATGTTTACCTGTTAAGCATTTTCGTCATCTCAGGGGAAAGTAGATCCATGACCCTCTAGGGAACAGTTCTCTCTTTTCATATCACAGAATCACAGAACAGCAGAGGTGGGAAGTCAGATTTATGTCTCCCAGGGCTCTTTCACAAGGTATTCAATGGATGTTCAGAAAGCTGAAAGTAACTAACCTGCTGAGGAAAAGCTAAGTTACCCTCCTCCTCGCTCTTGTCCTCATATTGTCTTTCACATAAAAAGCCTATTTTCAAGATTTTCCCACAAAACCTTAGCACCAGGTTTTATTTTAATGGGACAGTTATAGAATTTAGATTGCAGGTGGCTGACACAACAATTTGCTCAGGGAATCCTCACCAAAAAAAATAAAAAGAGTCACACAGAGATAGAGATAGAAAAAATAGAACCTGAAGATCTTGTTGCAGTTCTCACTTTGCAATGTTCTTGTTTCTGTATGTGCTTTGGCTGATTTCCATTGAATTTGATAACCACTAACCAGAGGAGCTGGTCAGACAACTCACTGTATTTATTTCTTAAAAATTGTAAATACGGTGTTATCTCATAAGAATGGCAAGGAATTGTCATGGATTTTTTCTCAATTGTTGTATAAAGTAATGAAACAACAAATGCTTAAAACCTAGATTTGAGAAGCTGGAGGAGGAATTAAAAAAAAAAAAAAAAACAAAAACAAACCAAAAAAACAGAGAAAGAACCTATTTCAAACATTGTCCAGGAAAATATTTACTTAGAGGAAAAAATAATTCCATTTCCTTTCTGTAAAATTTTTTATTACAAGTTTCCATATGCTATAAACTCCACTGGGAAAACATCCATTTTGTTCATGAACACATTTGACTGCTCCATATAAATCTTTGGCATGAGTATTGAGTTTGTGTGCATGTATAACTACACATCTTTATTTATATGTCATCTACAACAAAGAATAAAAAAGCACTTTGGTTGACTTGCTGAAATAAAGAAGTGACTACCAACTACAGAATACAAGGCTGAATTACTACAGGATATAAATAAATGAGAGAAATGGATGAATCCAATCAAACCAAATGGGGATTAATTTAGATAAATTTAAAGTATTTTACTCGTGGAAAAAAAGATAGTGAAAATTTCTGAGTCATTACAGAAAAAATTACTATAAAATCATAAAGAATCTACAGGATTTTAACTACATTTATAATGACTAACTAGGATAGATGACTAAGGCCAGCATAAGAACTCCCTCCTTTGGAGTCCTTAAATGTCTTCCTCAATGATTCATTCTATTGGTTTCAGAACTGGATGGACAAATTTCAGTGCAGTGAAAAGGGGCACTGCAAAAAAGCTGCTACTCATTCCTTACCCTTGATAAGAAACCTAAGAATCCTTCAGTGCTGGGCTACAGTAAGAATTTGTCATTGCTGCGATGCACAAAATGCAGAGCAACACGGTGCCCCAGAATGGGAAGGGGGTATTATTCACCAGCGCGAATGCACATGGAGACAGCAATGGTATCCCTTCTGTTAGAGTTCACCTGCAAGCAGTTTACCATGGTACAATAAATTACCGTTGTCCTCTGAGTGTTAGTAATTTTCTACCTGCTCTCTTCAAGTGGTGAGGTAATATAATTCAGGTAACTGTAATAAAAGATGGCTAAATCATGCGGTTTTATCCTTTTTTGCCCACATTAATGGTAAACAGACAAAGTGGCTCACATAACCCAGAAAATAAGGACAGTGGTTTATCTCTGAGAGTACGAGACATGTGTTTCTGACTAAGACTAGTGATCCGTATGGTCCAGGACTCTGCAACACAGCAGACTGTTAAAAGACAGTGTGGTCTGGTAGCTTCTGACACTTCCCTCTCCAGTGGATTAGGGATGTTAGAAACTGGATCCCAATCTGTTCCTTTCAGCCTCTGTTCACAGACCTGTTGTTGGTGAAGTTATGTAATATTTTCCTGAGTCTGAAAAGACTGTCTTCACATCTTCCTGCAACAAAAAAAGTTTGGAAGTTCACTAACTGCTAAACAAAAATGTTCTGAAATCCTACTGATTTTACTGATAGCCCCTCTGTAGGACTTGTAGAATAAGAACAATCTGACTGCCCCTAAAAGCTCAGCATTATCTGCCAACTAGACAGTTTCTCTGGAAATACATTGGGTAAAATGGTAGCAACAGTGTTGCCCAGGTAACGCCACTAATGACTTATCTCCATGCTGAAAACTGTTCTTTTACTTCCTATCTGTTTGCTAATTTCCAGCCTAGAAAACATTTTTCTTCCAGTCCAGTAACAGGCTAATTTGGGGGTGATATCGCCAGGGGAAGTTTAGGATTGACATTGGGAAGAAGTTCTTCACTGAGAGGGTAATTGTTTATTGGAATGCTCTGCCTAGGGAGGTGGTGGAGTCACCATCCCTGGAGGTGTTCAAAGAGAATTTGGATGAGGCACTTAGTGACATGGTGTAACTGACAAGTAGGCGTAGGTGTAGTTGGTAGGTGTAGGTGTTGGGCCATAGGTTGGACTCGATGATCTCAAAGGTCTCTTCCAACCTTACGATACTGTGATACTGTGATATATTGTCAAAGACTTCTGAAAATCCGTGTGTACTGGATAATCTTTATGTGTGTCTTTACAGGTGTCCTCACAGCAGGTTACTGAAGCAGGATTTCCCTTAACAGAAATCTCCCAAGAGGCCATTTTTGGACCTGGGCTCAGTGATCATATTTTTAATTACACGTTTACCATCTGACAGGAAAGGAAGTCCTGTAGTTACCAGCCTGTAGTTCCATCCTTACTCTGACAAGCTGCCCGTTCTTCTGTGAGCCTTGTGAAGATAAGCTTTGCAGCTTCCCAGTGACCAAGCAGACAGATTGCCAGCCTTGGTCAGTAGTTCTCTAATTGGATATTTGTGCTCCTCCTGAACACTTGAATCAAGGCCTCGTCCAAGTGACCCACTAAAATTGAACTTATGGATTTGGTCAATATTTGCTCTGTCTTTACTTCAATGCATGCAAAACAGTTATTCTTTTTTTATTTTAATTTTCCTTCAAAGATTCTTTCTGTGCTCATGGTTCCTTTCCATTGCTTACTAGTACGGGCATCCTAAAGAGGACAGCAAGGGCCATCTCTATTGAGTCACCTTTGTAAGCATGTCTTTTACTTCACTTTATTCCAGAGATCAGTTCAGACAATGAATGTAATGAAAAGTGTGTTATATGGATGCCACAAAAATTTTCAGAGTAAGAATATATAAATGACTATTCATTTTTGCAGTCAGTGATGATACAATGAACAAGTACAATTTATTACAGCATGGAAACATGGATTTTATTGCTTATAAACAAAATGTCTGTCTACTTATTAAGTTACTTTCATTTCTAATGAAGACAGCAGGAGTTGTGGTTTTTATTTTTATTTATCAAAAATTCAATGTTTAGGAAGGCATCAGTCACAACTGACAACCTGTCAGTATCGCCTGTCCTCGGAGGCTGTAAGATGACACATATCACTGACACAACAGTCTGCCAACCTTCTTTTCAAATCTGCACATGCATTCAAGAAAACTTGGATCCAAGATGAGACAAAATTGATACTGGAATTAGTAGCTTGACTATTGTTATTAAACATAGATTAAACACATATTTCTTAACCAAATATCACTGCATCAAAAGCATGACTTTATAGTATTTGATATGAAAGAAGGTTACTGCACAAAATGATTGAGGCCATACGGAAAATGCTGCAAACTAGTACCATGTTGGTGGTGCGAGGGTGTGGTTTTGCTGTGCTGTTCCCTGACTGTCCTAAAGACCGATGAACTCTGCTGAAAAGCTGAGAGGAGGTTTGGGCAGAGAGTCTCTTTTGATGCTGAGCCTTCTCCTGAAACTAATTGTGCAGCTTAGCAAAATACTTTAAAATTTCACAATAACCTCAGCCTCATTTTCTGGTTCCTGATCTGGTAACATCATCTGCTTTTCAGAAGAATTTTGCGCTCTAAGTCATGATTTGAGACAAAATAAGTGCTCTGTTTTAATTCCCAAAGTGCTAATACCTTAAAAACTCTGTTCCTTAAATGAGACGTCCCAAATAATCAAATTTTTATTGTCACTTGTCTTTGGTTCTTTAACTTCATGATGAGAAAACAGTTCCTTGTTCATTTCTTGGGAAAGTCATGGAAGTGCTTTCTTTCATATTTGAAAAAACACAGATGTAAGATGGATGAAAAAAAAAAAATTAAAAGGGCTACTGAGTAATTAATAGTTCTGCCTTCAAAGCCAGGCAGGCAGAGAATTCACTCAACAATGAAGAAAGATAACTGAAATAGCCGCTTCCCTTTATACACCTTCAAAGAGCAGGGATTCTGTGGGAAGAAAAAAACAAACCCAGAAACCCAAACAGAATTAGTGTGTGATCATATCGAAAGGCTGCTTCATAATGCAGTTTCTAATTTCAAATGATTGATTTAGCAATAGAGCCAGTGTGAAATTCGTTGACAGAACCATTTGCTTTTTGAAATTGCAATTCCATCAAAATGGAAGTGATCACAAAAAAGTGTTGATTTTTCTGACATTTTTGGGTCGGAGGGGGGAGGGGAAAAATATTTCATCCTGTTTTCAGTTTTTCAAAGTTAAACTTTTCATGTGACTTTTTTCTATTATGTATGATAATGTACAAAAAAAAAAAAAGAACGACAAAGCCAGTGGAACAATAAACATGCTTATCAAAATTATAGAGCATATCATAGTCACATTTTAAAATCAGGAGGCCATTCACAAAACAAAATTTATATCCTTTACAGCAGAATTCTTTTGAACTTCTGTACATATGCATACTTCTATACATAGATGGGGCAGGAACAGAGTCTAATACGAAGCAGCCAGCTGTCAGTTGGTTGTGTAAATTCCATCATGTGGTACTGGAAATGTATCATTTAGAGGTGTTACCCAAGGCACTCAATTTCAATTTTTTGGTAGTACTAGTAGGTTGTAAATGTTGGTATAGCCTGCCTAAGTGAAAGGGAATGACATGTGGTTACTATTTTGGAGATTCTAGCAAAGTGGGCATAGATTTTATGCGCAAGTCCCTGTTTGCCTTGTCTCAAGCAGTCTGTCCCTGCTCTGATCTGATCTCCTACCCACACATAGCAGAACATCATGACCATTCCCATTCAGAGCTTTTCTCTCTTTCCGTGCTGCTCAGTTCAAACCTTTTATTCAGTCAGATTATACCTCCCAGTATCCTTCACATAGATTCCATGTATATACCCTTGCCTTTTTGTGTAAAATGAGAGAATATAGAAAATACACCCCCCTGAATGCAGGGGTCTCCATACGTCGATTAGGTAATTTATGTTTAACTTTATCCTCACTTTGCCTGCTGCTGGCTGTAGTGCAGGTGAATTGTCAGGATTGCAGTAACAGAAGCTTCACTGCTGTTGTGCTGGCTGTTCACTGATGTCAATGCTAATCTTGTTTCACAGAAAAGATTTAGTCTAGTGCTAAAGACTCAGTCATACTTATCGCTTATAAGACACAGCCTTAAAATTTGTTCCAAAAATGTGCAAGCACTGCGTAGCCAGGCTTTCCCACAAATCTGCAACCACAAGGTCAGTGCAAAGCTTGTATATCTTATGATTCCTCCTTTACAGAGCAGGCAAAACTATGACAAATTTCACCTACTGTGGATGGACACATTCTGACAATATCACAGAGGCCACAGAAGTGTAAGACCACCTTACACTTCATAAACACATCCCTTTTATTCCCTTTCTGTATCAAAAAATATCTTGTACTGCCTACTGGAATTCATTATCATGTACTTGCTTTGACAGTTCATTTGTCATTAATGCTTCTTTGGGATCCAGTTTGTCTAATCCTTCAGCAAAGACTTTATGTTCAGAAATATATTAACCAGAGTTCCAGACAGGCCTATGGGTACCTATCTCATAAGGAGATGACTCATCATTTGGAAGTGCTTACTGATCACCATTGACTCTAACTAAAACTTATTTAACCAGTTAAATGTCTACTCGAGAGTAAATGTTAATTCAGAACAGAAAAAGTTAAAGCAGAGGAACTTTATATCTTCTCAAGATTTTTGAAGACTTTTATATTATCCAAATTTGTGTGGTTCTTGGTGAAAAGAGGGGAACAGTGCTTTATAAAATCAGTTCTGTGCTTTAGCAGAGCTACTTAAGTGCTTACTTATTACCTTTCAGGCCTTCCTTCTAATTCATCTAAGTGGGTCAGGTAGCTAAAGGATCATGTTTTATATAAATATATATATATATATGAGTGTGTGTTAGCTCTATTTCATTGTTTCATTTCATCCAACATTATCAAACTTCATCATTTTCTCTGCCTTGTGTAGCAGACCTAAATTATTTTGCACGGGATTTTGCAAAGTAAATATGCAAATGCATCTCACAAAGAAGGAAAGAAAGCAGCAACCTTTAACCACTTGATTGCAGCCTTTGACATCTTTTAGAAATCGGTGATAGTTACTGCTCTATAATATGTACAAATGTGTCCTTATCTCTTTCTTAATATTCATAATATTTCATCTCATTCATCTGTCTCGTCTCTATTCTGCATACATGAATGTAACGATGCACCATGAAATATCTGTAGAGGCCTCCTTTCCTGCTCTGCCCCTTAGCCTTCAGTGGCCCCATTTCTGCTGCTGAGAAAACTAATTTACTTGTAAAGTAACTGCTGAATCTGCTAGAGTTCACACTTTAAACATAACCTAAGTGCTAGTTTATTTTTATATTTGCGGCAGTAATTCCGAGCAACGGCCTCACAAATAGCTGGCTCATCTCTGCAGGGCAAACAGCTGGAAATGGAAACCATTAGTACCGAGGGAAAAAAAGGAAAGTTACTCACATTGCTATAAATCCCTTGTAATTTCTGCTCTTTCACTAAGACTCTTGCCATAGTCTTGACCTTTCCTCCTGGAAGATCAGTCCCAGTTGGGTAACAAAGGAACCTGAATGCCAATTTTTAAAAATTCCATTGTTCCTGATTTATTTCAATTAGTGAACATTTCCTAAAAGATCATACTTATATTTGCCCCATTATTTGCAGTAAATTAGAGCCAGTAATCATAATGAGAAGTGGGTCTTTTGGTTTCACTTTCATTGGGTGGGTAGCGGGCTTTATTCCTGCATTAAATATCAGGGACCAGCAGAGTGTTTCAAGATACATGACAACGAGGATGCACATTCGAACAAAATCCAAAGACACCAGGGTTTCCATATTCAAGAATAAACAGCTTATAAAAGAAAATAAATACATAAAAAGATGAAGGCAGCCTATAAAGTTAAAAGTTCTTTCTTATCATCACACACACAAGTAGTACTGTGCCTTTTTGGATTGTCAAGCCCTCCTTAGCAGCAGGCTGTCTGGTGCACAGTAGCCTAGTCTAGGTCCATTTCACCAGTGCTCAATCATATTGCCTCTCAAGTAACACTTCAGGTTCCTGGATGAACCAGTTTGCCAAGATATAAATGTGTGAGTGGTCTACTGGATATGATGGTTCCCAGCTGAAAATGCCACTAGTGAAAGTAGCAAGATTAAACCGTTACTTCAGGCACAGGTTTGAGTAGAGGTGGGTTTAGAGATACTCATTCCTCCAAGACCACTCACATCTATACTGAGCCTTCTGAAACCACAATTACTTCTTTGCGTTAGCAGTTTCCAGCAAATTAGTAAGACCTGGAGGAAGGAACTCATAAACCAGGGTATCAGGGAACTCTTAGGTACATAAGGGAGCAGGGCAGAATCAGTGCTCCAATCCTACCAGGAAAGAAAAGCGCTAGAGTAAATGCAAAAATATCCCTCAACAATTCTTTCTGTCTCTTCTTTCCCCCCTTTATCTGCAGTTGTTATGGGACTGCTTATTCTTACAACGCTCACTTCTCCTCTGTCTCTCTAAGCAAAACCCTTCTGGTTGATATTACACATCTTACCCATATTATCTGAGCTGGTACTGGGCTTTGTGCCCTGTCTGCTGTGATGCCTTTTTTTCCCATGCTAATGTTAGCTGGCCCAGATATAAAGGTCAATGAGCAATTTTGAGGCTTTCCTTACCTAAGGCAGGGGAGTTCATGCATTAAGATCCAGAGCACTGAGGTTCAATGCCTGCTGTCTGGCAGTTCAGCCACAGGCACATCAAAACACCTGAACCACTTTCTTTGCAGAGATGACTTTAAATGGCAATAGATTCTTATCTTGAGAGTCTCAAGGCCAAAGCCTATTCCTCTTAAATTCAGTGTCAAAGATACTGTTGATTTCAAGGGATTGGTTTTCAACCATTAAACTAGAAATGTATGTCTTTAATGACAGGTAGAAATATAGGGTAGGACATAAAGGGGAAGAACCCAGAATTTCAATCATTCAGTAATTAGTGCTGGATCCATCTTTGTTATTTGAATGTTGAAGAAACATCTTTTTTTCCTTGAAGTGCAAATACCATCAAGGTAAAGTGCCAGCACATCTGTAGTTGATATTTCTCTTGAATGTAGAATACTTCTTCCCATTTTGTCTTTTCCATAATAAAGAAAATAATGATAGTATTAGACTTGCAACTCACAACCTTGTTGGTTGTGTTCCAAAACCTTGTTTAGGCATTTTAAACAGCGTGTAACAGTACAAGAAATAGATTCAATTGATCCTTCTTAATGCATATTATACAAAAATTGTGTATGCATTTAAATATATAGAAGGATTTTATGACTGAGTTCAATGAGGCTGCTTGATTCAATTAAATCACATGAGATTGTTTTTGCAGAATCAGACTCTCAATCTGAACTCTGTGAGGCAAGGACTTGTCCTCACCATACCTCTCTATGTAGAAGTTATTAGGTTTGGGTCATAACCAATAATTCCCCACAAAGACACAAATATTAACTGACTCCAGCAGTCAGAGTTTTCTGACTCTGTGTTTATCTGTTAATCACAAGCCAGTTGGTAACAAGCAAATTTAGAGATAAACCTAAAATCTACTGTGGAAGCCAGTATGACAGAAAAAATACACTGGTATTAATTCTCTTTCTGAGCATCACATCATGTCTTCGTGTCAGTGTTTGAGCCACTCTCCAGTTTTACAGTTTTTCTTTGTATGGAGAAGAAAGTCCCTTCATTAGAATTTTCTTAAAGATCAGCCCAAGCCAACACTGAAGCTTGTTGAAACAGGAAAAAGAGTTCAGAGTAGCACATTGCCAAAATATTTTGGGGACACTGAGCATAGATAACCCTCTCATACAGACAATAATGTCCAAATCTTTGGGATTTTTGCCTCAAGGAGTATTAGGCTACAATCCCAGACCACAGGGACAATATGACAGAGGAGTTTGTCTTTTTCATTGACAAGGAACTATTCCAGTGGTACCAAGAGCATGCCTCCTGCAGGGAGTGCCGCAGATGTCTTATGGTCTTCCAAAGTTTGTGTATATAAACACAGAGCACCAGTTTGTCCAGATCAGATAAAAAGGATTTTCTTGCAGAAGGCTTACCGAAGGATTTCACGTTTCTTTGAGGCAACCTTGGATTTTAGAAATAAGTAGTATTGTGGTTCTCACTTTGTTTTCTACCTTTACCTTTCTATTTTATTTTTAAGTCATTTTACCTCTGGTTTTGTATCTGATTTAAAAGACACTACTAAGCCACTTGGAGCATATAGTTTAGGCATCCAATTTAGAAGTTCAGAAAAGAGCCTTGCCACATTAAATACACAGAAGAGAAAATAAGATTATTTAGTATTTTTACTGATGAGAAATGTCCTTGAAAGGGACATTTTGTCTTCCATTGCCTGCATAAGGATTTTGCAATTTAAGCTTTGCTACCTGAAGTAGACACTTTAAAAAAAGACTAAGAATCAGTATGGGTTTTCTACAGCATTTTCTACAACAGAGATGCACTTATATATCACCCTATTTGGTACTTTTCAAAGTTTTCTACCCTTTCCTTTTTTGAAGTATATGATTTTGGTGAAGGTTTACTATAAAAAGTCATCTTACTTAATATTATTATTTAATGGTAATGCTAAGTTTTGAACACATAATATCATTTAAGTATTGCTTGGTTGCTGATAAGCATTTTGATTATTTCTTTATGAAAATATGCTCTACTAATGCAACATTTATGAAAAATCTCCACCAATTTTTCCTAACTAGTTAAATGAATAGCATTATTTGTGTTTGAATTGCCAAAAAGTAAGCTTTCTTTTTTGTGCTTTGCATATTTTTTCCCTTATGAATAATTTCCAGGGACACAGGGTGAAGATTGAAATGCATTGTCTTGTGCATCATTCATCAGGAAGACTGCCAGTAGAACTGTAATTTCATATTCTCTGTTACTGGAGATGATATAAAATGCAGAACAAAACACCTTGATTTTCAGATTGCGGAGGCAGTTTGAAGCAGTACCAGTTACAGCAAGTAGACTAAATTTGAAACAGTCATATCTGGGAGAGAATAAATTTAGAAAGCTACAGCCTCATCTTACAAAGATCTTATTCTTGTCTTTGAATAGTTAAAATGTTTTGAATGAAAGGAATCGAGGATTACTATTTAATTCTTCTTTTTTTCTTTTTTTAAGGTAAAAAATAAAAATAATATCTTTGCTCATTGCATTGCTTTGTGCAGATTTCAGGAGTAGATTATATTAAGCAAGAATTTTCCATGAGAAAAGGTCTTAGTATACCTAGTAATGTTCAGTCCACAATCACAAACTTTCTGAAAGTGTTCCGCTTATTAACTTTCTGGAAAAAAAGGAAGATACCACTTTCCAGACTATTCTTAGCAGAATTTATTCTTCCACAGTTCTCTCTTAAGAACTTTGTTTCCTCACAAAGTAGGTTTTCCCACCATAGATTTACTTGAAAATCTGACATTTTAGATGTGGTTTGGAAGGTTTTGTTCAAAAGTATCAGCTTGTTGAATGAAATATTTCACAGAGAAGTCTTGTCAAGAACAAAGATTCAATTAAAAAGGTTTTCTGGTTTTGAGTGACATTGTTGGTCAAAATTGCGAAAGCTGCATTGACTTGTACAGTCAATGGCACTATTCTGGGGTCAAATGCACGTAGGAAGTCCAGTAGACCCCATCAATAAAAGCATCTCAAGCAATAAAATGTTTTCCCTTGGAAAAAAATATCTAGGACTTTGAATCTACCATGATGCAGGTCAGATTTTTTTTAATATTTTGTGGGTTTTTTCCTTTGAAGGATTAAGTTATTTTTCTATAGTAGCAAAGATTATTGCCAACTGCTTACTTTTCCCATTTACATCCACCCACTCATGCACATGCACACGCA